>JAGUCH010000002.1:0-10000 GCA_019096065.1 Paracyclopina nana | reverse complement strand
GTGAGGATAGGTAAGGTTAGGTTAGGTTAGGTTAGGTGAGGTTAGGTTAGGTTAGGTGAGGTTAGGTTAGGTGAGGTTAGGATTAGGATTAGGATTAGGTTAGGTTGGGATTAGGTTAGGTTAGGTTAGGTTAGGTTAGGTTAGGTTAGGTTAGGTTAGGTTAGGTTAGGTTAGGATTAGGTTAGGTTAGGTTAAGTTAGGTTAGCTTAGGTTAGGTTAGGTTAGGTTAGGTTAGGTTAGGTTAGGTTAGGTTAGGTTAGGATTAGGTTAGGTTAGGTTAGGTTAGGTTAGGTTGGGTTAGGTTAGGTTAGGTTAGGTTGGGTTAGGTTAGGTTAGGTTAGGTTAGGTTAGGTTAGGTTAGGTTAGGTTAGGTTGGGATTAGGTTAGGTTGGGTTAGGTTAGGTTAAGTTAGGTTAGGTTGGGTTAGGTGAGGTTAGGTTAGGTTAGGTTAGGTTAGGTTAGGTTAGGTTAGGTTAGGTTAGGTTAGGTTAGGTTAGGTTAGGTTAGGTTAGGTTAGGTTAGGTTAGGTTAGGTTAGGTTAGGTTAGGTTAGGTTAGGTTAGGTTAGGTTAGGTTAGGTTAGGTTAGGTTGGGTTAGGTTAGGTTAGGTTAGGTTAGGTTAGGTTAGGTTAGGTTAGGTTAGGTTAGGTTAGGTTAGGTTAGGTTAGGTTAGGTTAGGATTAGGTTAGGTTAGGTTAGGTTAGAGTTAGGTTAGGTTAGGTTAGGTTAGGTTAGGTTGGGTTAGGTTAGGTTAGGTTGGGATTAGAGTTAGGTTAGGTTAGGTTAGGTTAGGTTAGGTTAGGTTAGGTTAGAGTTAGGTTAGGTTAGGTTAGGTTAGGTTAGGTTAGGTTAGGGTTAGGTTAGGATTAGGTTAGGTTAGGTTAGGTTAGGTTGGGATTAGGTTAGGTTAGGTTAGAGTTAGGTTAGGTTAGGTTAGGTTAGGTTAGGTTAGGTTAGGTTAGGTTAGGTTAGGTTAGGTTAGGTTAGGTTAGGTTAGGTTAGGTTAGGTTAGGTTAGGTTAGGTTAGGTTAGGTTAGGTTAGGTTAGGTTAGGTTAGGTTAGGTTAGGTTAGGTTAGGTTGGGATTGGGATTAGGTTAGGTTAGGTTAGGTTAGGTTAGGTTGGGTTAGGTTGGGATTAGGTTAGGTTAGGTTAGGTTAGGTTAGGTTAGGTTAGGATTAGGTTAGGTTGGGTTAGGTTAGGTTAGGTTAGGTTAGGTTAGGTTAGGTTAGGTTAGGTTAGGTTAGGTTAGGTTAGGTTAGGTTAGGTTAGGTTAGGTTAGGTTAGGTTAGGTTAGGTTAGGTTAGGTTAGGTTAGGTTAGGTTGGGTTAGGTTAGGTTAGGTTAGGTTGGAGTTAGGTTAGGTTAGAGTTAGGTTAGGTTGGAGAGGGTTGAGATTAGGTTAGGTTAGGTTAGGTTAGGTTAGGTTCAGGTTAGGTTAGGTTAGGTTAGACCACGGTTGGGTTAGGTTGGAAGTTAGGTTAGGTTAGGTTAGGTTGGATTAGGTTAGGTTAGGTTGGGATTGCAGTTAGAGTTGGGTTAGGTTAGGTTAGGTTGGGTTAGGTTAGGTTAGGTTGGGTTAGGTTGGGTTAGGTTGGGTTAGGTTAGGTTGGGATGGTTAGGTTGGGTTGGAGTTAGGTTAGGTTAGGTTAGGTTAGGTTGGGATTGGGGTTGGGTTAGGTTGGGATTGGGTTGGGTTAGGTTAGGTTAGGTTGGAGGTTAGGTTGGGTTAGGTTAGGTTAGGTTAGGTTAGGATTAGGTTGGGTTAGGTTAGGTTAGGTTAGGTTGGGTTAGGTTAGGTTAGGTTGGGTTAGGTTAGGTTGGGTTAGGTTGAGTTCTGGGATTAGGTTGAGTTAGGTTGAATTAGGTTAGGTTGGGTTAGGTTAGGTTAGGTTAGGTTAGAGTTGGGGTTAGGTTAGGTTAGGTTGGGTTGGAAGTTAGGTTAAGTTAGGTTAGGTTAGGTTAGGTTCAAGTTAGGTTAGGTTAGGTTGGGTTAGGTTAGGTTGGGGGTTAGGTTAGGTTGGGTTAGAGTTGGGATTGGGGTTAGGTTAGGTTAGGTTAGGTTAGGTTGGGATTAGGTTAGGTTGGAGGTTAGGTTAGGTTAGGTTAGGTTAGGTTAGGTTAGGTTGAGTTGGGTTAGGTTAGGTTGGGTTAGGATTGGTTAGGTTGGAGTTAGGTTAGAATTGGGTTGGGATTGGGTTAGGTTAGGTTAGGTTAGGTTGGAGGTTAGGTTAGGTTAGGTTAAGTTAGGTTAGGTTAGGTTAGGTTAGGTTAGGAAATTAGGTTAGAGTTGGGATTGAGTTGGGTTGGAGTTAAGGTTGGGTTAGGTTAGGTTAGTTGAGTTTAGGTTGGGTTAGGTTAGGTTAGGTTGATTGGGATTAGAGTTAGGTTAGGTTGGGATTAGAGTTGGGTTGAGTTAGGTTAGGCTAGGTTAGGTTGGGTTGGGTTCGGTTAGGTTAGGTTGGAGTTAGGTTAGGTTAGGTTGAGTTGGGATTGGGTTAGGTTAGGTTAGGTTAGGTTAGGACCCAGAGTTAGGTTAGGTTAGGTTAGGTTAGGTTGGAAGTTAGGTTAGGTTAGGTTAGGTTAGGTTAGGTTAGGTTGGGTTAGGTTAGGTTAGGTTGGGATTGGGTTGGGTTAGGTTAGGTTGGGTTAGGTTAGGTTAGGTTAGGTTAGGTTGGGTTGGGATTAGGTTAGGTTAGAGTTAGGTTAGGTTAGGTTAGGTTAGGTTAGGTTAGGTTAGGTTAGGTTAGGTTAGGATTAGGTTAGGTTAGGTTAGGTTAGGTTGGAAGTTACAGGTGGGATTGGGTTAGGTTAGGTTGAGTTGGGTTAGGTTAGGTTAGGTTAGGTTAGGTTAGGTTGGGTTAGGTTAGGTTGGGTTAGGTTAGGTTAGGTTAGGTTAGGTTAGGTTAGGTTAGGTTAGGTTAGGTTGGGGTTAGGTTGGGATTAGGTTAGGTTGGAAGTTAGGACAGGTTAGGTTGGAGTTCGGTTAGGTTAGGTTAGGTTGGGTTAGGTTGGGACACAGTTGAGGTTGGGTTGAGTTGGAAGTTGGATTGGGTTGGAGTTGGAAGTTGGAGTTAGGTTAGGTTAGGTTAGGTTAGGTTCGTTAGGTTAGGTTAAGGTTGAGTTAGGTTGATTAGGTTAGGTTAGGTTAGAGTTGGGTTGGGTTAGGTTAGGTTAGGTTAGGTTAGGTTAGGTTAGGTTAGGTTGGGTTAGGTTGGGTTAGGTTAGGTTAGAGTTAGGTTAGGTTAGGTTGGGATTAGGTTAGGTTGGAGTTAGGTTAGGTTAGGTTAGGTTAGGTTAGGTTAGGTTAGGTTAGGTTAGGTTAGGTTAGGTTAGGTTAGGTTAGGTTAGGTTAGGTTAGAGTTAGGTTGGAAGTTAGGTTAGGTTAGGTTAGGTTAGGTTAGGTTAGGTTGGGTTAGAGTTAGGTTAGGTTAGGTTAGGTTAGGTTAGGTTAGGTTAGGTTAGGTTGAGTTAGGTTAGGTTAGGTTAGGTTAGGTTAGGTTGAGTTAGGTTGGGTTAGGTTAGAGTTGGGATTGGGGGTTAGGTTAGGTTAGGTTAGGTTAGGTTGGGATTGGGTTAGGTTAGGTTAGGTTAGGTTAGGTTAGGTTAGGTTAGGTTAGGTTAGGTTAGGTTAGGTTGGGTTAGGTTAGGTTAGGTTAGGTTAGGTTAGGTTAGGTTAGGTTAGGTTAGGTTAGGTTAGGTTAGGTTAGGTTAGGTTAGGTTAGGTTAGAGTTAGGTTAGGTTAGGTTAGGTTAGGTTAGGTTAGGTTGAGTTGGGATTGGGTTAGGTTAGGTTGAGTTAGGTTGGGGTTAGGTTAGGTTGGGGTTAGGTTGGGTTAGGTTGGGTTAGGTTAGGTTAGGTAAGGTTAGGTTAGGTTAGGTTAGGTTAGGTTAGGTTAGGTTAGGTTAGGTTAGGTTAGGTTAGGTTAGGTTAGGTTGGAGGTTAGGTTAGGTTAGGTTAGGTTAGGTTAGGTTAGGTTGGGTTAGGTTAGGTTAGGTTAGGTTGGAGGTTAGGTTAGGTTAGGTTAGGTTAGGTTAGGTTAGGTTAGGTTAGGTTAGGTTGGGTTAGGTTAGGTTAGGTTAGGTTAGGTTAGGTTAGGTTAGGTTAGGTTAGGTTGGGTTAGGTTGAGTTGGGTTAGGTTAGGTTAGGTTAGGTTGGGTTAGAGTTAGGTTAGGTTAGGTTAGGTTAGGTTAGGTTGGGTTGGGTTGGGGTTAGGTTAGGTTAGGTTGAGTTAGGTTAGGTTAGGTTAGGTTGGGATTAGGTTAGGTTAGGTTAGGTTAGGTTAGGTTAGGTTAGGTTGGGTTAGGTTAGGTTAGAGTTAGGTTAGGTTAGGTTCGTTAGGTTAGGTTAGGTTAGGTTAGGTTAGGTTAGGTTAGGTTAGGTTAGAGTTAGGTTAGGTTCAAGTTAGGTTAGGTTAGGTTGGGTTAGAGTTGGGTTAGGTTAGGTTAGGTTAGGTTAGGTTGGAGGTTAGGTTGGAGTTAGAGTTAGGTTAGGTTAGGTTAGGTTAGGTTAGGTTAGGTTAGGTTAGGTTAGGTTAGGTTAGGTTAGGTTAGGTTAGGTTAGGTTAGGTTAGGTTAGGTTAGGTTAGGTTAGGTTAGGTTAGAGTTAGGTTAGAGTTAGGTTAGGTTAGGTTAGGTTAGGTTAGGTTAGGTTAGGTTAGGTTAGGTTAGGTTAGGTTAGGTTAGGTTAGGTTAGGTTAGGTTAGGGTTAGGTTAGGTTAGGTTAGGTTAGAGTTAGGTTAGGTTAGGTTAGGTTAGGTTAGGTTAGGTTAGGTTAGGTTAGGTTAGGTTAGGTTGGGTTAGGATTGGAGTTAGGTTAGGTTAGGTTAGGTTAGGTTAGGTTAGGTTAGGTTAGGTTAGGTTAGGTTAGGTTAGGTTAGGTTAGGTTAGGTTAGGTTGGAGGTTAGGTTAGGTTAGGTTAGGTTAGGTTAGGTTAGGTTAGGTTGGAGTTAGGTTAGGTTAGGTTAGGGGTTAGGTTAGGTTAGGTTAGGTTAGGTTAGGTTAGGTTAGGTTAGGTTAGGTTAGAGTTGGAGTTAGGTTAGGTTAGGTTAGGTTAGGTTAGGTTAGGTTAGGTTAGGTTAGGTTAGGTTAGGTTGAGTTAGGTTAGGTTAGAGTTGAAGTTAGGGTAGGTTAAGTAAGGTTAAGTTAGGTTAAGTTAGGTTAGGTTAGGTTAGGTTAGGTTAGGTTAGGTTAGGTTAGGTTAGGTTAGGTTAGGTTAGGTTAGGTTAGGTTAGGTTAGGTTAGGTTAGGTTAGGTTAGGTTAGGTTAGGTTAGGTTAGGTTAAGAGGTTAGGTTGAGTTAGGTTAGGTTAGGTTAGGTTAGGTTGGAGTTAGGTTAGGTTAGGTTAGGTTGGGTTAGGTTAGGTTAGGTTAGGTTGGGATTAGAGTTAGGTTAGGTTAGGTTAGGTTGAGTTAGGTTAGGTTAGGTTAGAGTTAGGTTAGGTTAGGTTAGGTTAGGTTAGGTTAGGTTAGAGTTAGGTTAGGTTAGGTTAGGTTAGGTTAGAGTTGGGTTAGGTTAGGTTAGGTTGGGTTAAGGTTAGGTTGGGTTAGGTTAGGTTAGGTTAGGTTAGGTTAGAGTTAGGTTAGGTTAGGTTAGGTTAGGTTAGGTTAGGTTAGGTTAGGTTAGGTTAGGTTGGGGTTGGGTTAGGTTAGGTTAGGTTAGGTTAGGTTAGGTTAGGTTGGGTTAGGTTTAGGTTAGGTTAGGTTAGGTTAGGTTAAGTTAGGAAATTAGGTTGGGTTAGGTTAGGTTGTTAGGTTAGGTTGGGTTAGGTTAGGTTAGGTTGGGTTAGGTTAGGTTAGGTTGGGTTAGGCCAGGTTAGGTTAGGTTGGGTTAGGTTAGGTTAGGTTAGGTTAGGTTAGGTTAGGTTAGGTTAGGTTAAGTTGGGTTAGGTTAGGTTAGGTTAGGTTAGGTTAGGTTAGGTTAGGTTAGGTTGAGTTGGGTTAGGTTAGGTTAGGTTGGGTTAGGTTAGGTTAGGTTAGGTTAGGTTAGGTTAGGTTACAGGTTAGGTTAAGTTAGATTGGGATTAGGTTAGGTTGGGTTGAGTTGGGATTAGGTTAGGTTAAGTTGGGATTGGTTAAGTTAGGTTAGGTGGGATTAGGTTAGGTTAGGTTAGGTTAGGTTAGGACTAGGTTAGGTTAGGTTGGGCAAGGTTGGGATTCGGTTAGGTTAGGTTAGGATTGCAGGTTAGGTTAGGTTGGGTTAGGTTAGGTTAGGTTAGGTTAGGTTAGGTTAGGTTAGGAATTGGGTTAGGTTAGGTTAGGTTAGGTTAGGTTAAGTTGAGTTGGGTTAGGTTAGGTTAGGATTAGGTTGGGTTAGGTTAGGTTGAGTTGGGTTAGAAGTTAGGATTTAGGTTAGGTTAGGTTAGGTTGGGATTGGGATTAGGTTGGGTTAGGTTGGGATTGGGATTGGGTTAGGTTAGGTTAGGTTGGGTTAGGTTGGGATTGGGAGTTGGGTTAGGTTAGGTTGGGATTAGGTTAGGTTCAGGTTAGGTTAGGTTAGGTTGGAAGTTGGGATTGGGATTGGGTTAGGTTAGGTTAGGTTAGGTTAGGTTAGGTTAGGTTGGGATTAGGTTAGGTTAGGTTGGGTTAGGTTAGGTTAGGTTAGGTTGGGTTAGGTTAGGTTAGGTTAGGTTAGGTTAGGTTAGGTTAGGTTAGGTTGGGATTGGTTAGGTTAGGTTGGGATTAGGTTAGGTTGGAGTTAGGACAGGTTAGGTTAGGTTGGAGGTTGGGGTTAGGTTAGGTTAGGTTGAGTTGGGTTAGGTTAGGTTAGGTTAGGTTAGGTTGAGTTGGGATTAGGTTAGGTTAGGTTAGGTTAAGGTTAGGTTAGGTTAGGTTAGGTTAGGTTAGGTTAGGTTAGGTTAGGTTAGGTTAGGTTAGGTTAGGTTAGGTTAGGTTAGGATTTAGGTTAGGTTAGGGTTAGGTTAGGTTAGGTTAGGTTAGGTTGGGATGGGTTAGGTTATGAGTTAGGTTAGGGTTGGGGTTGATTAGGTTGGAGGTTAGAGTTAGGTTAGGTTAGGTTAGGTTAGGTTAGGTTAGGTTAGGTTAGGTTGGAGTTAGGTTAGGTTGGGATTGGTTAGGTTGGGATTGGTTAGGTTAGGTTGGGATTGGGTTAGGTTGGGTTAGGTTAGGTTAGGTTGGGTTGGGTTAGGTTGGGTTAGGTTAGGTTAGGTTGGGATTGGGATTGGGTTAGGTTACGATTGGAGTTGGGTTGCAGGTTAGGTTAGGTTAGGTTGGGATTAGGTTAGGTTGGGTTAGGTTAGGTTGGAGTTGGGTTGGGTTAGGTTAGGTTAGGTTAGGTTAGGTTAGGTTAGGTTAGGTTGGGATTAGGTTGGGTTAGGTTGGGATAGGTTAGGTTGAGTTAGGTTAGGTTGGGATTGGGTTAGGCTAGGCTAGGTTAGGTTAGGTTAGGCTAGGTTAGGTTAGGTTAGGTTAAGTTAGGTGAGGATAGGATAGGTTAGGTTAGGTTGGGTTGGGTTAGGTTGGGTTGGGTTAGGTTGGGGTTGGGTTAGGTTAGGTTAGGTTAGGTTGGGTTACAGGATTGGGTTAGGTTAGGTTAGGTTGGGTTAGGTTAGGTTGGGATTGGGTTAGGTTGGGGTTAGGTTCGGTTATGGTTAGGTTAGGACTAAGGTTAGGTTAGGTTAGGTTAGGTTAGGTTGGGTTAGGTTAGGTTAGGTTGGGTTAGGTTGGGTTAGGTTGGAGTTAGGTTAGGTTGGAGTTGGAGTTAGGTTAGGTTAGGTTAGGTTAGGTTAGGTTAGGTTGAAGTTAGGTTAGGTTAGATTACCAGGTTAGGTTAGGTTAGGTTAGGTTGGGTGGGTTGAGTTAGGTTAGGTTGGGTTAGGTTAGGTTAGGTTGGGAGTTAGGTTAGGTTAGGTTAGGTTAGGTTAGGTTAAGTTAGGATTGGAGTTGTGGTTAGGTTGGGTTGGAGATTAGGTTAGAGTTAGGTTAGGTTAGGTTGCATTGGGATTAGGACTTAGGTTGGGATTGGGTTAGGTTAGGTTGGGTTGGGTTAGGTTAGGTTAGGTTAGGTTAGGTTGGGTTAGGTTAGGTTAGAGTTGGGATTAGGTTGGGACTAGGTTAGGTTAGGTTAGGTTAGGTTGAGTTGGGATTAGGTTAGGTTAGGTTAGGTTGGGTTAGGTTAGGTTAGGTTGGGTTAGGTTGGGTTAGGTTAGGTTAGGTTAGGTTAGGTTAGGTTAGGTTGGGTTAGGTTAGGTTAGGTTAGGTTGGGTTAGGTTGGATTAGGTTAGGTTAGGTTAGGTTAGGTTAGGTTAGGTTAGGTTGGGTTAGGTTGAAGTTAGGTTAGGTTAGGAAAGGTTAGGTTCGGTTAGGATAGGTTAGGTTGGGATTGGGTGGGTTAGGTTGAGTTGGGATTGGGTTAGGTTAAGTTGGGTTGGGTTAGGTTGGGTTAGGTTAGGTTGAGTTGGGTTGGGTTGGGTTGGGTTAGGTTAGGTTAGGTTAGGTTAGGTTGGGATTGGTTAGATTGGGTTAGGTTGGGTTAGGTTAGGTTAGGTTAGGTTGGGTTAGGTTGGAAGTTAGGTTGAAGTTTAGGATTGGGATTAGGTTAGGTTGGGATTGGGTTAGGTTAGGTTAGGTTAGGTTAGGTTGGGTTAGGTTAGGTTAGGTTAGGTTGGGGTTAGGTTAGGTTAGGTTAGGTTAGGTTAGGTTAGGTTGGGTTGAGTTAGGATTGGTTAGGTTAGGTTAGGTTAGGTTGGGTTAGGTTAGGTTGAGTTAGGTTAGGTTAGGTTAGGTTAGGTTAGGTTAGGTTAGGTTAGGTTAGGTTAGGTTGGAGGTTAGGTTAGGTTAAGGTTGGGATTGGGGTTGGGTTGGAGGTTAGGTTAGGTTGGAGTTAGGTTAGGTTAGGTTAGGTTAGGAATTTAGGTTAGGTTAGGTTGGGGTTAGGTTAGGTTAGGTTACGGTTAGGTTAGGTTAGGTTAGGTTAGGTTGGGGCTAGGTTGGGTTGGGTTAGGTTAGGTTGAGTTAGGTTGGGTTAGGTTGGGATTTAGGTTAGGTTAGGTTAGGTTAGGTTGAGTTGGGTTAGGTTGGGTTAGGTTAGGTTAGGTTAGGTTAGGTTAGGTTAGGTTAGGTTAGGTTAGGTTAGGTTGGGATTGCAGAGTTAGGTTAGGTTAGGTTAGGTTGGGTTGGGTTGGGTTGGGTTAGGTTAGGTTAGGTTAGGTTGAGTTAGGTTAGGTTAGGTTAGGTTAGGTTAGGTTAGGTTGGGATTAGGTTAGGATTAGGTTAGGGTTAGGTTAGGTTAGGTTGGGATTAGGTTGGGTTAGGTTAGGTTAGGTTAGGTTAGGTTAGGTTGGGTTAGGCTAGGTTGGGTTAGGTTGGGATTGGGTTAGGTTAGGTTAGGTTAGGTTAGGTTAGGTTGGGGTTAGGTTAGGTTAGGTTAGGTTAGGTTAGGTGTGGTTAAGTTAGGTTAGGTTAGGTTAGGTTAGGTTAGTTTAAGTTAGGTTAGGTTAGGTTAGGTTAGGTTAGGTTAAATTAGGATTGGTTAGATTAGGTTAGGTTAGGTTAGGTTAGGTTAGGTTAGGTTAGGTTAGGTTAGGTTGGGATTGGTTAGGTTGGGTTAGGATAGGTTAGGTTAGGTTGGGATTGGTTAGATTAGGTTAGGTTAGGTTGGATTAGGTTGGGATTGGAGTTAGGTTGGGTTAGTTTGGGATTAGGTTAGGTTAGGTTACTTAGGTTAGGTTGGTTAGGTTAGGTTAGGTTAGGTTAGGTTAGGTTAGGTTAGGTTAGGTTAGGGTTGGGTTAGGTTGGTTGGTTGGGGTTGGGATTGAGTTGAGTTAGGTTAGGTTTTAGGTTAGGTTGGGTTAGGTTGGGATGAGTTAGGTTGGGTTAGGTTAGGTTAGGTTAGGTTAGGTTAGGTTAGGTTAGGTTGGGATTGGGATTGGGATTGAGTTGGGTTAGGTTAGGTTAGGTTAGGTTAGGTTAGGTTGGGATTAGGTTGGGTTAGGTTAGGTTAGGTTAGGTTAGGTTGGGATTAGGTTGGGATTGAGTTGGGTTAGG
>JAGUCH010000001.1:17767500-17772631 GCA_019096065.1 Paracyclopina nana | reverse complement strand
CCCAATCCCAACTCTAACCTAACCTAACCTAACCTAACCCAATCCTAACTCTAATCCTAATCCTAACTCTAACCTAACCTAACCTAACCTAACCTAACCTAACCTAACCTAACTCTAATCCCAATCCCAACCTAACCTAACCTAACCTAACCTAACCTAACCTAACCTAACCTAACCCAACTCTGTCCTAACCTAACCTAACCTAACCTAACCTAACCTAACCTAACCTAACCTAACCCAACCCCAACCTAACCTAACCTAACCTAATCCTAATCCCAACCTAACCTAACCTAACTCTAATCCCCCAATCCCAACCTAACCTAACCTAACCTAACCCAATCCCAACCTAACCTAATCCCAACCTCCAACCCAACCCAACCCAACCTAACCTAACCTAACCTAACCTAACCTAACCTAACCTAACCTAACCTAACCTAACCTAACCTAACCTAACCTAACCTAACCCAATCCCAACCCAACCTAACCTAACCTAACCTAACCTAACCTAACCTAACCCAACCAACCTAACCTAACCTAACCTAACCCAATCCCAACCCAACCTAACCTAACCTAACCTAACCTAACCTAACCTAACCTAACCTAACCTAACCTAACCTAACCTAACCCCAACCTAACCTAACCCAATCCCAACTCAACTCCAATCCTAACCTAACCTAACCCAATCCTAACCCAATCCCAATCCCAACTCCAATCCCAACCTAACCTAACCTAACCTCCAACCTAACCTAACCTAACCTAACCTAATCCTAACCTAACCCAATCCCAACCTAACCTAACCTTCCAACCTAACCTGCAATCCCAACCTAACCTAACCTAACCTAACCTAACCCAACTTCAACCCAACCTAACCTAATCCCAACCTCCAACCTAACCTAATCCCAACCTAACCTAACCTAACCTAACCTAACCCAATCCCAACCTAACCCAACCCAATCCCAACCTAACCTAACCCAACCTAACCTAACCTAACCTAACCTAACCCAACCTAACCCAACCTAACCTAACCTAACCTAACCTAACCCAATCCCAACCTAACCCAACCTAACCTAAACTAACCCAACCCAACCTAACCTCACCTAACCTAACTCCAACCTAACCTAACCTAACCCCAACCTAACCCAATCTCCAACCTAACCTAACCTAACCTAACCTAACCCAACCTAACCTAACCTAACCCAACCTAACCTAACCTAACCTAACCTAACCTAACCTAACCTAACCTAACCTAACCAATCCCAATCCCAACCTAACCTAACCTAACCTAACCTCCAACCTAACCTAACCTAACCTAACCCAACCTAACCTAACCTAACCTAACCTAACCTAACCCAACCTAACCCAACCTAACCTAACCTAACCTAACTCAACCTAACCTAACCTAACCTAACCTAACCTAACCTAACCTAACTCAACCCAACCTAACCCAACTCCAACCTAACCCAACCCAACCTAACCTAACCTAACCCCAACCTAACCTAACCTAACCCAACCTAACCTAACCTAACCCAACCTAACCTAACCTAATCCTAACCTAACTCTAACCTAACCTAACCTAACCTAACCTAATCCCTAACCTAATCCTAACCTAACCTAACCTAACCTAACCCAACCCAACCTAACCTAATCCCAATCCTAACCTAACCTAACCTAACCTAACCTAACCCAACCTAACCTAATCCTAACTCTAACCTAACCTAACCTAACCTAACCTAACCTAACCTAACCTAACCTAACCTAACCTAACCTAACCCAACCTAACCTAACCTAACCTAACCTAACCTAATCCCAATCCCAACCTAACCTAACTCTAATCCCAACCCAACCTAACCTAACCTAACCTAACTCTAACCCAACCTGAACCCCAACCTAACCTAACCTAACCTAACCTAACCTAACCTAACCTAACCTAACCTAACCTAACCTAACCTAACCTAACCCAACCTAACCTAATCCTAACCTAACCCAACCTAACCTAACCTAACCTAACCTAACTCTAATCCTAACCTAACCTAACCTAACCTAACCTAACCTAACCTAACCCAACCTAACCTAATCCCAACCTAACCTAACCTAACCCCAACCTAACCTAACCTAACCCAACCTAACCTAACTCAACCTAACCCAACTCCAACCTAACCTAACCTAACCTAACCTAACCTAACCTGCAATCCCAACCTAACTCTAACCTAAATCCCAACCTAACCCAACCTAACCTAATCCCAGTCCCAACCTAACCCAACCCAAACCAGTCTAACTGCAACCTAACCTAACCTAACCTAACCTAACCTAACCCAACCTAACCTAACCTAACCTAACCTAATCCCAACCTAACCTAACCTAACCTAACCTAACCTAATCCCAATCCTAACCTAACCTAACCTAACCTAACCCAACCTAACCTAACCTAACCTAACCCCAACCTAACCTAACCTAACCCCAACCTAACCTAACCCAACTCTAACCTTAACCTAACCTAACCTTAACCCCAATCCCAACCTAACCTAACCTAACCTAACCTAACCTAACCCAACCTAACCTAACCTTAACCCAACCTAACCTAACCTAATCCCAACCTAACCTAACCTAACCTAACCTAACCTAACCTAACCTAACCTAATCCCAACCTAACCTAACCTAACCTAACCTAACCTAACCCAACCTAACCTAACCTAACCTAACCTAACCTAACCTAACCTAACCTAACTCCAACCTAACCTAACCTAACCTAACCCAACCTAACCTAACCCAACCTAACCTAACCTAACCTAACCTAACCTAACTTCCAACCTAACCTAACCTAAGCCCTAACCTAACCTAACCTAACCTAACCTAACCTAACCTAACCTAACTCTAACCCTAACCTAACCTAACCTAACCTAACCTAACCTAACCTAACCTAACCTAACCTAACCTAACTCTAACCTAACCCAATCCCAATCCTAACCTAACCTAACCTAACTCTTAACCTAACCTAACCTAACCTAACCTAACCTAATCCCAATCCCAACCTAACTCTAACCTAACCTAACCTAACCTAACCTAATCCTAATCCTAACCTAACCTAACCTAACCTAACTCCAACCTAACCTAACCTAACCTAACCTAACCTAACCTAACCTAACCCTAACCTAACCTAACCTAACCTAACCTAACCTAACCTAACCTAACCTAACCTAACCCAACCTAACCTAACCTAACCTAACCTAACCCAATCCCAACCTAACCTAACCCAACCTAACCCAACTCTAACCTAACCTAATCCCAACTCAACCCAATCCTAACCCAACCTAACCTAACCTAACCTAACCTAACCTAACCTAACCTAACCTAACCTAACTCTAACCTAACCTAACCTACCCTAACCTAACCTAACCTAACCTAACCTACCCTAACCTAACCTAACCTAACCTAACCTAACCTAACCTGACCTAACTTCCAACCTAACCTAACCTAACCTAACCTAACCTAACCTAACCTAACCTAACCTAACCTAACCCAACCTAACCTAACCCAATCCTAACCTAACCTAACCTAACCTAACCTAACCCAACCTAACCTAACCCAACCTAACCTAACCTAACCTAATCCTAATCCTAACCTAACCTAACCTAACCTAACCTAATCTAACCTTACCTAACCTAACCTAACCTAATCCCAACTCCAACCTAACCTAACCTAACTCAACCTAACCCAATCCCAACCTAACCTAACCTAACCTAACCTTAACCTAACCTAACCTAATCCCAACCTAACCTAACCTAACCTAACCTAATCCCAACCTAACCTAACCCAACCTAACCCAACCCAACCTAACTCCAACCTAACCCAACCTAACCTCAACTCTAACCTAACCTAACCTAACCTAACCTAATCCTAACCTAACCTAACCTAACCTAACCTAACCTAATCCCAATCCCAACCTAACCTAACCTAATCCCAACCTAACCTAACCTAACCTAACCTAACCCCAACCTAACCTAACCTAACCTAACCTAACCTCCAACTCAACCTAACCTAACCTAACCTAACCTAACCCAACCTGTCCAACCTAACCCAACCTAACCCAACCTAACCTAACCTAACCTAACCCAACCTAACCTAACCTAACCTAACCTAACCTAACCTAACCTAACCTAACCTAACCTAACCTAACCTAACCTAACCTAACCTAACCTAACCTAACCCAACCTAACCATAACCTAACCTAACCTAACCTAACTCTAACCTAACCTAACCTAACCTAACCTAACCTAACCTAACCTAACCTAACCTAACCTAACCTAACCTAACCTAACCTAATCCTAACCTAACCCAACCTAACCTAACCCAACCTAACCTAACCTAACCTAACCTAACCCAACCTAACCTTAACCTAACCTGCAACCCAACTCTAACCTAACCCAACCTAACCTAACCTAACCTAACCTAACCTAACCTAACCTAACCTAACCTAACCTAACCCAACCTAACCTAACCTAACCTAACCTAACCTAACCCAACCTAACCTAACCTAACCCAATCCTAACCTAACCCAACCTAACCCAACCCAACTCCAACTCAACCCAACTCAACCTAACCTAATCCCTAACCTAACCTAACCTAACCTAACCTAACCTAACCTAACCTAACCTAACTCCAACCTAACCCAACCTAATCCTAACCTAACCTAACCTAACCTAACCTAACCTAACCCAACCTTACCTTACCTAACCTTTACTAACCTAACCTAACCTAACCTAACCTAACCTAACCTAACCTAACCTAACCTAACCTAACCTAACCTAACCTAACTCTAACCTAACCTAATCCCAACCTAACCTAACCTAACCCAATCTCCAACCTAACCTAACCTAACCTAACCTAACCTAACCTAATCCCAATCCCAATCTCCAATCCTAACCTAACCTAACCTAACCTAACCTAACCCAATCCTAACCTAACCTAACCTAATCCCAACCTAACTCTAACCTCAATCCTAACCTAACCTAACCTAACCTCCAATCCTTAACCTAACCTAACCTAACCTAACCTAACCTAACCTAACCTAACCTAACTCTAACCCCAACCTAACCTAATCCTAACTCTAACCTTAACCTAACCTAACCTAATC